>BSBK01000539.1:1322500-1365340 GCA_027943335.1 Chamaecyparis obtusa
TCTACCTAATCTATACTCGGTTCAGAGTATATACTATGGTGCACACTGCTTCCCCTTAGTAGACCTGTGGAACTTTTACTTCAATCATCATAGTCCTCGATGTGTCTAGGATAGTCATATTCCTTCACTCAGTAACACCATTATGTTGTGGGGTTCATAGAGAATAAGTCTATCTCTTTATACCAAATTTTTCACAAAATGCATAAAACTCACCAAATGTAAATTCTCCACCTCTGTCTAATCTTAGGAACTTCAATCGTTTTCATGATTCTGTTTCCACCATTATCTTGAATGTCTAAAATTTCTAAAAATTTTCTGATTTCTCTTTCAAAAATGTAACCCCCATCATCCTTGAATAGTCATCAACAAATAGCATAAAATATCTATCACCATAATATCTTCCTTTCTTATTAATACCATATAGATCTGTAATACCAAATCCAACAATCCATTTGAAGAATGTGTCTTATTCTTAAAAGTAGATCTAGTCAGCTTACCCAATTGACATTCTTTGCACATGTTGTTATGCTTCATCAATTTAGGAAAATATCTTATAGCATGAGTAGTGCTAATTTTCACCATATTATCAAAGTTCACATGAAAAAATCTTCTATTTGATAACCAAGTATCATCAATTTTAGAAATCAAACATTTATTATCAACAGTTATCAAATGAAATAGATTATCAATAGTTTGTGTACCTAATGTAATAATCTTTCATGTACTTCAAATGATCTTACAGATTCCATCCATGAATTCCAATTTATAACCTTTATCCAATATTTGTCCAACACTCAAAAAATTATGACTTAAACCCTCAACATACAAGACATCATCAATACTTCTTTTACCATCAAGAGTAATAGATCCTTTTCATTTAATCAAATAGGGAGCATTGTTATCAAATCTAACAACACCACCATAATAGTCCTCAAACTTCACAAATTTATCCTTATCACTAGGCATAGGATGTGAGAATCCACTATCAATGAACCATTCATCTCTTTTAACAACTCGTGAAACCAATTCTTTTTCTTTATTAGGATTATCTTCTTTAATAGAAATAAACACAATTTATTCCTCACTAGCAATAGAATCATCATCAGTCACACCTTCTTCAGTAGCATAAAAACTTTTATGACACTTAGGATGATATTTCTTAGATTTATCTCTAATATCCTTGTAGTTTTGTCCAGACACCTATATGTAATATGACCAATCTTATTACAATTAAAGCATTTCAAAGGTAACTTTCCTTCATACTTAATAGAGCCCTTATGTATTTTTTTTGCAATCAAGGCTTCAAGTTCATTAATCTTCCTTTATACTTCCATGATCTCTTCCCAATCATTATCATAGTGTTTGAATTTCATCTTTGTAGAACTTTATCCTTGGTCATAATTATGTTGGAAAGTTGACTATACTAGATTATATGACTTAATATAGTGTTGTCATTATTGCAACAAAGTCATATAGTATTTTGGAGTCAGTGCACTTGATGAAAAGATCAGAAATTGGATAATTGTTGAAGACTGGACAAAATACAGAGTACTTGAAGGTCAGAGCATTAGTGCACATGCATATGAAATAATTATGGTATGTTCCCTAGAATTTAAGTTGGTAAGACCATATTCATGCTAAGTCTAAGAGCGCATGATCAGAAGATTCAGTATGAGGAAGATACAGAGAGTTCAAGTTGCACAGACAGTGAATGCCAAAGAAGAACAGTACAAGCAACCGACTGTTGGTATTTTGGTTAGCGGTTATATTATTGTTGTGTAAGGGCTATGCACCTATTGTAATTAGGTTATACACATGTAATTAACTTTGTTTGTGCACATGCTTGAGCCAATTCAATTGGAAGCATTGTGTGTAATCAGTTAGAGGGTCAACCTAGTTAATTGTTTTGTATGCGCATATAAATATTAGATGCATCATTGTAATTAAGCATGAGAGTTTATATAGAGTTAAAAGAAGTAGAGAAAAAGTATGCGAAGAGTTTTTAAGATGTATTAGAGCTTTTCAAGAGGTCAAAGCATCAACGCATCAAAGGAATTGATCAGACAAGCAGTGCCACAGTGACAGTTCATCCAGTAGATATAGTGTGTATCTGAGATCAGAAGGTTGTATCCTTCACCACTTGAGCAATGAGCTCTCAGATAGTGCATCCTCACCCCTAATAGGGTTAATTATAAAAGACTCCTAATAGGGTCCGACCCTTTAGTAGGTCACTATACTAAATATATTGTAAAGAAACTCCTAATAGGGTTAAGGATCTTCTAACAAGGATCATAAAACACTAGTACAAATTATTAGTGGGTGTCAATTCCCACTAGGGTTTTTACCTAGTTGGGTTTCCCTGTAACCACATTGGTGTTATGTGTTGTGTTCATGTTTCTTATTCATGTTGATATTCATTTCAGTACTTAAGCATTCAAGTTAAGATTAAAGAGCAAAGTAAAAAGAGTAAATACAGTGAACACTGATTCACCCCCCCTCTCAATGTTCCCATTCCTAACAATTGGTATCAGAGCTTTGGTCCTCAGCAAAGAAGTTTAACCACTTGAGGAGATCATGGACAAAGTAGAAATGAAACATTTGAAAAGAAATCTTGAAGCTGCTCTTGAAGCCCTGGATAGATCTGAAAAAGAAATTGAGGAGCAAAAGAAAAAGTTAGTGATGCTCAAATAGTCATCAAAAGGCTAAGAAAAGATTTGAAAGAATGCTCTACAAGTGATTTAGGGATAATGATCAAGAAGCTCAATGAAGAAAATTCATCCCTGAAAGAACAGATTGAAGAATTGGATGATAAGATGACTAATAATCAGGAAGTCTATGATGAACAAATCAAAGAGAACCTTTAACTTAATGAATAATTGAGGCAAGAAAACATGGAAATCTTGGAGCTAAGGAACAAAAAAGAAAGCTTGGAATCTGAATTAAAAGAGGCAAAGAATCACATTGATAAATTGCACACCAGTTCTTATTTGATAGAATCTCAGTTGTATGCAAGAATACTTAAAGGAGATAGTAGCTACATTAGATACAATGAAGCACAAAATCAGATTGACAATATGCGAGCAAGAATGAAAGCACCAGAAGACACTTCAAATGCTAAGGAGACTAGAAGTCAGACTAAAAATCATGTTGAACCATCAAGGAATGAGCACAAACTAGTAGATCGAACTTGTTATGCATGTAACAAGCATGGACATATAGCAAGGAACTGTACAAAGGTAAGACATTTCAATGGTTACTGTTATTCATGCAATAAATTTGGTCATAGAGCTATGAATTGTAAGACAAGTCAGAAGAACAAGACTCAGCATAATCAAAGAAATCAGAATCAACCAAATGTAAGAAGTTCTCAGAATGTTACATGTCAGATATGTAACTATAATGGTCACTCAACTAGACAATGTAAAATGGTAATCCATGTCAATGCACCAAGGAATATAAGGCCTCCAGTCATTTTTCACTCTTGTAACAAGGTTGGACACATCTCAAAGTTCTGTAGATCAAGAACACAAAGTTAGGAAAGCCCTAGAAAGTCAGAAGAATCAATACTTGACACCAAAGGAGAAGTCAAGTTTGTGAAAGCTTCAGAAGATGCAAGCTTGATTTGGTTAGAGGTGAAGAAGGATAAGGTTAATGAGAATGTATTGGATGCATCCACAGTGGATGCACCATCTACATCTAGATGAATGGCCCTCAGGGTCATAGGGGGAGCTAATTTATCTCTATACCCCTACGCGGCTGATATACTCACCCTCTGAGTATGCGCCTTTGGATTTAACCTTTTGGAGAATAATAGAGGTTGTGTGCAAGAGCGCACTTCCTGAATGATAGAAGAACAAAATTTGGATATTTTCAATGAAAGTTTGGTTTACGTGATAAGAATTAATGGTGGATTTTTTACTTTAAAGTACACAAAATCTTTTAGATCTCTCATTGCATTCGAATTCAGAGTGATTGGAGAGCAGAGGAGCCCTAGCATTTGAGTGTGAAGGATTACAAACTGATTCAAGAGTGTCTAGCAAGTGCATTTGATCAGTTGTGGAAGCCCTAATCCATTGCATCAATTTAGAAGTCTTTGATCTCATTTGGAAAGTGATATACAAGTAAGTAATGGCTACTCCCATTGTATTTGATGTGGCTGAGAAGAAGAGATATGTGTTTAAGAGGCATCCATGTAAATCCACACTAGATGACCTAGAAGGTGCATTATCCCACACTCCCATCGGTGTTATGCATGTGGAAGATATCATGGCATATATATATTGCAAGAAGGAACCAGTAGGTTTTGATAGAATAAGAGTGCACATGGAAACAATGATGAAACCTGATAAAACCTTCATAGATGAGTATGTGCAGCTTGAAAACCATCTGATAATTGAATATGTGACTGCATATGAGTTCTATGAATCTGAATGGATAAATATTTTACTTAGCAGGATTCATGATGACCTAATCTGGATAGGTGAAGTTCCAGTAAGGATCACAGGTGACCTAATTCATGAGATGATAGGTCTTTCTAAGAAAGGCATCATTCTTCTAGTGGGCAAGGATGTTAGAAAACTTGTAGAACAAACTTGCAAATCAAGATGTGATAGGCGTGGAATGACAATAGAGCCTATAGAGGAGAAATACATCAAATTGATGTCTATGATATTGGGATATAGGTTCCAGCACACCAACAGAGTAAATAGTGTGTCAATGGCCACCATTCTAGCAACAATAAGGTTGGTAAGAGAGAATGGAGAGTTTAATCTGTGTGAGATCTTGCACGCACAGCTAATAGACAAAATAAGAGCCATCAAGCATGACAAGACCAAGATATTTAGGTTTGGGTCCTTAATAATCTATATGTACTTCCATATTCTTGGAAAGGTGTCTGATTTGTATCTAGACAAATCTATTCCCACTATGCCACAAATATCCTTTAAGGCATCCATAAAAAGTACCCTTAAGGATTACATGACTCTAGAATTGAAGACATTTAGGGTCAAAATGCAGATGAGATATAGGATTCTAGAAAGTATTGTTGAGAAAAACAAGGACACAATTTGTTTCATGGTGGAAACTGATACAACATGCATGGAGGTTGTTGAACCAAGAACAAAGTGGATTCATCCACTAGGATATGAAGTTGAAGAGCCTATTCTAGAGGCTTATGCTCAAGTTCTATTGTCAGCACCAAAGGACCCCAATGAACCTAGATAGGGGACTTATGAAGAGAAAACAAGAGAAGTAGATGCTGTATTGAACAACCAACAAAAAGAAAAGTTGCCAAGGTTACTTCAGAGATTTTGAAAATTCATGGAGTATCTCAAGAAGACTTAGACAAAGAAAGGCAAGAGAAGATTTCTTTGGAAATAGAGAGTGTAGCTGTAGCAAAGATAGAATCTGATGATCCAAAGATGAAGAAGGTAAAAATTGAGAAATCAGATGATCTGAAGGGTAAAATAGATGATACCCCTTCTATGCCCAAAGAAACGATTGACCTTACAGCTCCTCCTGAGTATAAGGAAATGCCTAAAATGAAGAAATAGATTAGCACCAGTCATCCATCCTTGCGAGTAACAAGGAACAAGAAAAATACCCAAGCACCTCCAAAAGTAAGTTTCAAACCCAGTCTTAGTGTGCTAAGGTCAAGGATTATTGATGAAGGCAAGATAGATCAAGTAGGGAAGTTCAATGAGAAGTATAGTGAAATTGACAAGTCAGAAATTCATGGAATGATAGTCAAACATATGTTGAAGTTCAAAAAGACAATCCTAGAACTAAAGACCACGATTCTAGATAATGTGTGGAACATATTAGAATTCCTAAAAAGAAAATCTATTGAAGAGGACCTAAGGATAAGGGAAAAGATCTTAGATGAAACCCTCCCCATATGCTCGCTAGAAGAGAAGACTTTAATGTTAGATCTGGTGAAGCCACATCTTAGAACCAAGTCAAGGACTTTACATATAATGGACCAAAATTATGAATTTGTGGCTAAGGAAATAGAGAAATCATTTGATAAGGTCTTCATGAACATGCACATGTACCCACCCACTGCGGCTACAGCTCAAGTGCCCAAAAAGGAAGTCAAGATGGTAGAGTACACTAATGTACCTATGACAGGTCCCCAAGACTCAACATCTACAATTGAAAGACAAACAGAGGTAGATAAGTCTACACCCATGATAGATTCACTAAAGGATAGAACCATTATCATTGATAATGTAGAGATAGCCATGGTGGCCACAAATAAAGACATGGACAATTTTGAAGAAGCTTTTGTGAGTACACAAGAAGCTGAAATTTTATGTGGTGACAACTCACCTAAGTTGCAAAAAGAGGAAGCATTAATTGAGGACATAACAGATAAAAAGAAAGAAGAAAAGGTGGAAGAAAAGAAAGGAGAAGAAGAAGAAAAAGGAAATGAACCATCAGTTGAAATGTTAATAAAAGTAAAGCAAGAAGTAGTGGATAACACTCCTATCACTCCTTCTATATCATTGTTGTCAAGATTTACACTCGATTCGACTAGTTTGGATTCATGGGGAGAAGAAAACTTGATCAAGTTCAGTGTCTTAGCTATGGAGAAGGCCAAGGAGAAATAGGTAATGAAGAATCCCCTCCTTGTAGAATCAGTAAGCATCCTGAACAACCTGTTACTAGCATATAAGAAAGTGTCCAAGGTACACTCTGTTGATGCTATAAGTGCACTTCTTTCACAGTTCAAGAGTAATTTCTCTAGCTTGGAAAAATTAGCATCATTAGTTGTAGAGGAGAAGTATATGCAGAAAATATTAAATGAGTTGGTCAGTAACTTCTCACTAGACCTTAGTTCACTCAAAGTTGGACAAGCAACTTTGAAAGAGTTTGCAGCAAAAGGAAGAAAAATTATTGCTAACTATATGAATCGAGATAAGTTGACAGCTGACCACTACAAGAAGATTCAAGAAGCAAAGGCCTTGATTGAAAAGGTGAGGTAGTCAGTAGAAGATCCCTCTACTAATATAAACATGTGTAACAATGTATATCAGGGACAAATTGACAAAATTGAGAAGGCAGAAAAAGAGATGTCAAAGATAAGGGCTAGGCAAACTCAGCTTAGAAATGCTCTTGTGCCCTCCCTAGATGTGCTGAATCAGAATATCAAGGAGATCGATGCCACCATGGTGACATATGATCAAGGTCCTAGTTTAGATTTGGAGAAGATGGAGAAACTTCAGTATGCTTTATGCGCCCATCTCCAAACAATCAATGCATTGATTGCCTTTTGGAAGAAAGAGATCCAAAATTTATAGATTGCATACCTTGATGTACTATCAGTGTAAGTACTCGTATAGATTCAATTTTGTAACAAATTTTTCATTAATGTCAAAGAAGGATTATGTATAGAATATGGAGCTATAGCTATGTAAAAAGATATAAGGGAGATATAAGGTAGAGTATGATTAAGTGTTTTTTGTATTAAGGGACAGTTAGTCACTTTGCCATATTCCTTTGTTGCCATCAATGACAAAGGGGGAGATTTTTGGAAAGTTGAATATACTGGTGTATATGACTTAATATAGTATTGTCATTATGGAAACAAAGTCATATAGTATTTTGGAGTCAGCGCACTTGATGAGAAGATCAAAAATTGGATAAGTGTTGAAGACTGGACAAAATACAAAGTACCTAAAGGTCAGAGCATCAACACACATGCATACAGTAGAATTATGGTATGTACCCTAGAAGTTAAGTTGGTAAGACCATATTCATGCTAATTCTAAGAGTGCATGATCAGAAGATTCAGTATGAGGAAGATACAAAGAGTTCAAGTTGCACAGACAGTGAATGCCAGAGAAGAACAGTACAAGCAACAAACTATTGGTATTTTGGTTAGTGGTTATATTATTGTTGTGTAAGGGCTATGCACCTATTGTAATTAGGTTATAGACATGTAATTAACTTTTTTTTTAAACACACTTGAGCCAATTCAATTAGAAGCATTGTGTGTAATCAGTTAGAGGGCCGACCTAGTTAATTGTTTTGTATGTGCAGAGAAGAAGTATGCAAAGAGTTGTTAAGATGTATTAGAGATTTTCAAGAGGTCAAAGCATCATAACATCAAAGGAACTGATCAAATAAGTAGTGTCATAGTGATAGTTCATCTAGTAGATATAGTGTGTATCTGAGATCAGAAGGTTGTAGCCTTCACCACTTGAGCAGTGAGCTCTCGAACAGTGCCTCCTCATCCCTAATAGGGTTAATTGTAAAAGACTCCTAAAAGGGTCTGACCCTTGACCAGGTCACTGTACTAAATATATTGTAAAGAAACTCCTAACAGGGTTAAGGATCTTCTAACAAGAATCATAAAATACTAGTACAGATTATTAGTGGGTGTCAATTCCCATTGGGGTTTTTACCTATTTGGGTTTTCTCGTAACCACATTGGTGTTATGTGTTGTGTTCATGTTTCTTATTTATGTTGATGTTCATTTAAGTGCTTAACCATTCAAGTTAAGATTAAAGATCAAAGTAAAAAGAGTAAATACAGTGAACACTAATTCATCCCCCCCCCTCACAGTGTTCCCATTCCTAACAACTTAGTCACATTGGATTTGAATGCAGTCTCAACCTTCAGAAGTTCCTTACCAAGTATAGTCATCTCATAGGCATAGAGTCTTCCTGCCAAAGCTTCTCTTGAAATAGGTCTTATAGTTATCAATTCCTCAATAGAAGAAACTTTCTCAGTATAACATGTGGGAAAAGACCTCAGAATCTTGTCTATAACTTCATTGTCTATCAAGGTACTACTAGTACATCTGATTTCACAAACCATATCATTTACTCTTTGCAAATAGATTGAGGCATTTTCCCCTTCACTCATCTTCATATTTTTCTTTTAGTCCCTGCAACTTAGATTTCTTAACATATGTGTCACCCTCATAAATAGTTTCTAATTTTGTCCATGCCTTATGTGCAGTCCTCAAACCATAAATGTGTGAATATTATGAATTAGATAAGGATCTAATCAAGGCTTCCCTTTCTAACACATTCTCCTTTAATTTCTTCTTTTCATCTATAATAGCATTTGTTAGGTCATTCAGAATAGAATAAGGCTTCTTAGTGATTTTCTAGTATTCATCTCTTGTCCCCATACATATCAGGTAGGTAGTCATATTATCCTTCCAAATTAGGTAGTTTATTCCATTGAACTTTAGAGTCTCTTTTCTTATACTATCCATGATGGGTCTCCTTCAAGCAATCAAGCTTCTTCAAAAGGACTAGGCTCTGGTACCAATTATTATGCCCCAAAAGAAGGCAAATCCAATTGAGAGGGAGGGGGGGCTTAATTAGTTGTGTACACCTAATAATTTTAATTCCACTTTATCCACTTAGATCTGAAAGATAAATATTAATGCAAGATACACATAATATAACACATAACACCAATATTTTTTTTGGAGGAAACCTGACTAAGGGAAAACCCCGGTGGGAGTCAAACCCACTAGATGAATGTGCTTTGATAAAAGTAGTGCCCAATTAAGAGAAAATAGAGATCAAACAATGCACTTGCAACCACAAGCTTACAACCTAATCTATAGGCTCACTTCTCTAAGCTCACTACTCACAATACAATATGAGATCTCGGCCTCAGTCAGGTTCACCAATCTATCTTCAATTACAATAGGGTAGACATACAGTCCATAACAACCGAACTGACAAATAGCATATCCTATGCCAAAACAATTCCAATGAAGTAAACAATCTACCTTAAGTGTAGAAAAAAATGCCAGCCTCTCTCTTACACACACACACAAACACACACACTCCTCACTCCTTACTCCTTCTCACAATTAAAAAATGATCTCTCATTTATACCGATTACAAATAATAATCAACCACCAGATTAGCTAAGACCTATTACAATAAAAGTTATAAAAATTATGCTCAATCTCCAATGTGATCCAAATCAAGTCGGCCAAGACTTAGATAGGACACAAATCCTCAACCACAAACACAATTGTGTGTTTCCAAAATAGCATCAAGAATCACAACATGTTACTCCATAATGTCAGCTAGGACCTAAATGAAGAAACTCCAACACACTACCAAAGAAGAAAATCCAATCACCTCAATCAATGTAGACCAACAAAATGATCATCACACAATCCAAGAACACCAATAAGAAACATGATACCATCGAAAACTTTTGTATCATCTTCAATATTAAATCCAAACTTATCTTTATCTCTCATCATCAAGAACACTAAAATATCAAAATATGTCATAATAAAAGATAGCTTGTTGATTCATGAACAATACTAGTTGTGAATACAATGATAAGGCACTGTGTAACCACTAGCTTCACAACCTCTGAAACATCAAATCTAAGACATATCAAACCAAATACTCATCCACTATACATAAGAACATTGTAACATCAACAACCAACAACTCAACCATATCTCACTTAAACTATCATCCAAACTTCTATGAACCTCTATAGACCATCTACAAACACCTCTTTTCAATACCTTACAATCACAACTTAAGATCTTCAACATATCATCTAATCAACTAAAATCCTCTTCATTGTACATAATGAATACACTATCTAAAAAAATAGTTAGTATGTTGACATCAATAAAAATACATTAATGTCAGCACACCCAAGTACCAAACTCTAACATGATCAACAATCTTCCAACACACCTTTCTTCGAATTCTCAACTAGTTCAATGAATGCATACTTTGACACCCCATAAATTTGAAAATTCCTGAACATATCCCACTCCCAACCCATTTTTTATTTGGATATCATTTTCCTCTTCCATGTATCATAATCATCTATGACATTGTCACCCAATTCGATTATCTCATTCCCACTACCCTAGGTATATACTATAATATCTTCTTCATTATCATCTGAGATATCACATTTTTTGCCTTCTTTAATATTTGGTGTATGATATGAATCTTGTGGTTTTGATGATGTAGCTTAATCATTTTGACCACAAGCATTGCTGAAGTATGAAATTAAGGTTTTGAGTTTTATTGGCATCTCTTGGCCTTCACTACATTCATGATTCTTACCCTTCTTCCTGGTTGACATATCCAATGAAATAAAGCCTGCAAAAAGCTATCTACTTGTTTAAGAAGAAATAATAGACTATAAAATTCATTGGCCCTTGGGTCTAGAATCTAGATGTCTGAGGTCTCCCCACTTAATAAGAATGAACTAAAAATTACGTTATGCAAAAAGATTGAGATGATTAATAGTATAACACTTAAAAAAAATGATCACTTACCTATAGATTATCAATGAGTAGAAATCACAGTTGGAAATTCAATAATGGTTATTCCTAGTTTTGAACTTGTCTATTGTTCAAAATTGAGAGCTCAGAACCAACCAAATTGTGTAAAAATTAATCCGATCTATGATTGTATGTATACTAATCCATATTTGGAAAATTTGACAGGAATTATAAGTGGTATAGAGATATTTTGTGAATCCTTCTTAATTATAACATGTCTTATGTAAATGTATGGTGAATCAAATGTCAACAAAACGTATACATTGTAATTTTCTAGGAAATTACTAACCATCCATTGGGATGGACTTATAATCCAATTGGAAAAATCAAAACATTGAATGAATAATTAACAATGGTATTGGCGAATAAGGTGGTGAATTAAGGCATGCTTGTAGCTCTCAATGTGGTCCCCCTAGGGGTGGAAGTTACATATTTCATTAGAACTGTGTCTCACAGGGAAAATAGATAAATCTACATGGAAGGGTCCATGGGATGGACTATGTGGATAGAAGGAACAACAGATAATGATTAGTGAACAATTTTTTTATTTTGATGATGAGATTTTTGACATATAATCTTGTATTGTGAATATGTATTAGGTGGATGGGTGATGTTTACTATTAGTACTAATATACTTTCCGGTGGTTTTATCATGAGGATCTGATATATCATTATATGAAGACTTTCTTATAATTAATAGAAAATTAAGACACTTTCAAAAATTCTAGGAAAATTGGGTCCTTGTGCAAATATAACTATTGATGGCTATTGGTGAATATGGACGTGAATTAAGACATGCTCCCAAAATCATAGGTGAAAATATTAAATAGATTGTTGTGAAAATGTAGTTTCTATTGGCGAAATCTTTAAATCGATACAACTAATTAATTAAAATGATGGAAAATTGAATTACATTTGACCAAAAATTGATAAAGTCAGGGCAATCTATACACCTCATTTGATCCCACTTATTCACCACTTTTGAAATTGTCGATACAAACTATTTGTCAATTGGTGAATATTTTTCACTAAAGTTTTCCCTGGGCTAGAGGGGAGTTCAAACTACCAGGAGGAGGACCCTCTATCGAGGCAATTTACTTTGTTTTATTGACCTAGGAACATAATTTTTAGATGGGGGAGTCCCTTGGGGCCTACCGCCTACAATCTCATTAGGCGTAGAAGGAGTTAGGAATTCAAAAATAAAATAGGGTAGGAAGTTGTAGATCTCTTATCAAAATTTGAAGTAGAAAATTGTTATTTGGACCATTAATGTTGCAGGAAAATGCATGATGATTTGTGTGTTGAAAAAAAATTGAAGCTAAATTTAGGTGTGGAAATATGAAAGTGTACCTCATAAATATTTTAATTCACTTTTATTTGTTTCTCTGTGCCAATTTTATGAGTGTAAATATGAATTGGTATATGAAACTAAAGTTATGATTTTTAGATATGATATGTTTTTGTTTTGTCAATGAAAATGTATTCATCTCTAGTATCAATGTTTTTAAATATAATAGATGACTTTTATTACTTTGGTATTTTTTACTATGAAATTATTTGGTTTATTTTTTAAAATGTAAAATATCAATTGATAAATGAAATTAAACTCTTATGGTTTGGAAATTTCTTTTGTTAATGAAAATTTATTCATCTCTACAAAAGTCCTATGAATTTGTTAAGGAATGAGAAATGTTTATAACTAATATTTGGGGAATCTATTGAATTATATAAGTGACATGCTCTCTACAATTAGGCTCTAGTTGGAGCAATTCAATGATAATGAATAAATGATGAGAATAAGAAGTGTGTGATATATTCTTTGAATGGTGATGTAATCCTTTTAATATTTTTGTGAATGAATTCTAGAGGTTCTTAATAGATTCTTTTTCCAATCCTAAATGATTCTTTTAAATGAGGGCCAATCTTTAAATACACCACCCTAGTATGCAATTAGAAATAAGTTATACTTTACTTGTCTCATAATGTATAGTAAGGGAGGAATATGTGGGCCAAAATTTAAATTTAAAGATTTGAGATTCTAATTTGTGACTATAAAAATGATCTAGATCTATTCTATACCTACTTATATGAACTTTGATATAGAATGGATAAACGAGGAGGTTGGATCAAGATCTCAAGGATAAATAGTGATAAGGACAAGCTAGTTTTAAGTTATTTCCCAACTTCCAAATGAAATATGTTATCTTGTGCACTATTTGATGCACAAAATATGACCTAGTATTTATGAGCCCAAAACATATGAAAAATGGGCATGAATATTCAATTTTTACCAATTCATTGTTTCCACTTTGATTTTTATGTGTATCATCTTAAAATGGAAGCACTTCCATGTTAAGAGCATTTAGCCCTTCGAGTAAGTGGTCTCGGGTCATGTCAAGCACCTTGATCAACTTTCTACTTAGATCTGACTTGTTCTCCCTATTCTGCTTCTATCTGTCCGTGTTTTCAGTATATTTCTACATTTCCTGGCATTATGGACTGAGGTCCTGAGGTTTTTGACCTCAAGGTAAAAGTTGACCTTGAGGTTCAAAGTTGACCTCGACTCTGACCTAGGTTAGGGTTGACCTTGACTTTGACCTAGGGTAGAGTCTACCTCATCTTTGACCCAGGGTTCAAATTTTAGATTCCCATGATTTTCAGGTGTCGGGTATCAAAAATATTTGTTTTCCTGCCTCTAGGTTGGCCATTTCAGGTTTTGGAATGGTAAATCCTTAAATTGCATTTAATATGGGTCCATTTTTAGGGGTTAAGGTTAATTGAGATTTAATTCACCAATGTTGGCCTTCTCTAGAGGTTTGTACCCTAGATCACTATAAAAGGAGGCCTTCCTCTCTCATTTGATCAACCACTTTTTCATATCTCTCAAGCAAGGTCAAGCAAGCATTTTCATCAAGAATTTTCAAGGAAGCATTCAAGTCTTCTTCTCCATTCAAGTTCTCCATTGAAAATCAAGGATTTAAGCATTCAATTCTTTGAAGAGATTTGGTTCAAACATGCAAGATTCATCATTCAAACCCTAGATCTAGCCATCATGATGGTGTGATCTTCCTTCAAGATCATTTTTTCATCTTCTAGATCCATTCATTCTTCTATCAAGGTGGATTCTAAGCATAAAAGCATGGAGGTTTTTTATTTACTTTCATGGTTTTGATTTACATTTTCCATTATTGTGTTCAAAGCTTTCATATCAATACATTTGTTTACATTTTAAATACAATTACATATCTATCAGATTGCATATCTTCATTATTAGATCTACTTCTACTACTTGCTAGCATTATCTTTTCAATTTCAATATTAAGGTTGATTCCAAACCGGGGTTTGACCAAGGCAAACCCCTCAAACAAACAACAAAAACCCTCTTTTCCTTGTAGGTACAGGTGCGAAACTTTAGATCCGAGCTTGGATTTGGATACCCTTTTCGGTGAACTTTTGAGATCTGCAAACAAAATCAAAGTCAGCCTTCAGAATATTAATGTAGCCTTTAACCTTTTATCAGGGTCAAAGACTACCTACTAGCAGAAAGATAAAAAAAATTTGGGTTTTCTTCGTCTCGGCATTTCCAATCCGAAACAGGTTGTAGAATTGCCTGAAATTACACACAGACATCAGAAATTGGCATTTTCTAGATCTGCCCTATTTTGAGGCTAGTATTTCCCCTTTCAATTATTTCAGATTTCAAGCACAACATTCCATTATAGGGAAATATAAGGTTTTCTTCCTCTTTCATATTCTCCGTAGATTGATTCGATTGTGCATTAACCTTTTGGTTGATCAATTTGGATCTCTCCTTTGAGAATTTGGATTTAGAAGTGGATCTCATATTTCCCCCATACATAATAGAAGGGAACATGATTTCCCTCTATTCATTTTGGTGAACCCGACATACTTACTCTCTTTCTTTTTGGTGTTATATTTCCCTTTAAGATTAGATTTAGTTTATGCTCTTACATTTTAAAATACAAAAATACAAAAAAATCTACATTTTCAAAATACAAAAATATTTCTTACATTTCATTTTCTATGGAGATTGTTAAGATGCTTTGGTGGGTGGTCATGTTCTTTGTTACCCTTATTTTATCATCTCTTTATAATACCTATGATGGTTATGAGAGTATCATTCACTTCCTTATGTTGATGACCCTTCACTTTGCTTTTGCCTATGCTTTTGTGAAGTTGACCGACACTAGTATTCCTATATTCAAAACTTTCATTAAAGATTTATGTGGTAGCCTTATTAATCTTTTGGATTATGTGAAGAATTTAGTAGATGATACACCATCTCCTATCAATCCTATTCCTAATGCTATCAATCCTAATCCTAATCCTATCAATCCTAATCCTAATCTTCTTAATCCTAATCCTATACCTGATTCTCCATCTATTCATCCTTGCTCTTCTTGTACATATGATGGGATACAAGCTATAGCTCAGGATGTGGATGTGCAAGATTTCTTTGATATACCTTATCCTCCGATTCATGATGATATTAAAGGAAAGGGTAAAGAAACTTCTTCAAAACCTATTATTCCACCTTATACAACCTTTACTCATGAACATGATAAACAATCACCTCCTGTAGAAGATTTATATAATATGCACACTACCAGATATAATATGGTGACTAAACAAGGTTATAAAGGTTTAGGGCTTGGAGTTAATGAGCATGGTATTAGGTTTCCCATTCATATACCCCCTAAACCAGATATGTATGGTGTTGGTTGTTCAAAATCTCAAGCCAAGGTAGGTGATGTTAAACATCATCCTCCTCTTCACATTCTTCTCTCCACACCTATATTAGATAACCCTAATACTCGTCAAGAAGTGGCTAAGAAGGTATATGTTGAACTAATGAATTCCGAGAAAGAAATCTTTAGACCTATGCCGATAGATGCTTTATACAAATACAAATGTCCTTTTCATTATAGCAACACACATTTACTTGCTGATTGTAAACATTTCAAGCTATATGTTAGAGAGAGAACTGCTTTAGGAATTATATCTCACTCTCGTGCAGTTTTACAATTCCTTCATAATTTTGATATAGGGGATTCCCCTACTTCTGATATAATGTAGATTTTCTTCCCCTCTTGTCTCATGACTGGAGGGAAAGAGGTGTATTTTCATCTAGTCTTCTAGGATCCATTAAGTCTTTTATTGGGGCTTAATTGGTATTCTTTCTCTCCTATTTTTCTATGGTTTTGCATTATGTTTATAATCATCCAAAGAATCTATTTTTCAAGATATCTTTTCTAAGACATTTGTTTTGCGAAGCTATCCCTAGGGGGCAAGGTACCTCTTTCTTTATCTTTGTCTAGGGAATTTCTTTCCTTAGCTTAGTGGTATTTGTTTATATTGCAATATTATTTCAACATTTTGATAGATGTTTTGACTATGGATAACCTTTTTATATGAGAAGTTGTTTTCCTAGGTCGTCACCTCTTCTCTATGTTGTACATAATATTCTCTATAAACTCTCACCCTTGCTTTGGTGTTAGAGTTGTTTTCCTCATTCCACAGATTCCTCTTCCTCTTCTTCATTGGGGGCTTGATGATTGAATCTTTGTTCCCGCTTTTGAAAGATGATATTTTAGCTAAAGCACTCCTCTTTGGTGGGGGTCTTGTTGATAAGATCTCCTTCTTTGAGGATCCTTTTTCCATAAGTGACATAGTCTTTTCACAATTATCTATACTCTTGGATGTTGGGGTAAATATCCCTCACTAAGAATATGGTATACATTGTTGTAAATAGGATATTTCCTTGCATTGTGAAGTAGGTATCCTCTTCCTCTTCCTTATCCTATCTAGTAGACTACCATGATAAGGAGGGGGGCATATATAGGGTCTCCCTTGTACTATAGTTTTTATTTTTACATGCTAAATCTTGGAAGGTAACACACATAAGTTGCTAAATCCTGAAAAGACATGCATTTATATGCTAAATCTTCTGATGGTAACGCACATAAGTTGCTAAATCTTGAGGAGACATATTTTTCAAATTTTTCAATATGCTAAATCTTGGAAGGTAACACACATAACTTTCTAAATCTTGAAAAGACATGCATTTATATGCTAAATCTTCCGATGGTAATGCACATAAGTTGCTAAATCCTGAGGAGACATGCATTTCATATTCATAGTGATACGAGAAGGTGGATCTATGGGTATTCCAAAAGCCGTCAGAAGATGCATTACAATTTCAAGCATTGTTTATGGGTGAACCTATTGGGCTCTCCCTATAGGGTGATTCATGGTAAGGTGGCATCTTACTAAGTGAGGTAATCGCTCTTTTCCCTTTCTCTCTTTTTTCTTTCATGCTAGTAGGATAGGATAGTGAAGCTATGTTATTTATAGTGTTTCTCTTGTCTTTCTTATGTAATCACTTATGCTTTTATGATAGCTTTCCAGATATGATATTAGTATGAGAAATATTTCTTAGAAAGGTTTCTTATGCTAGTTGATTTGGGTTTGTTTTAGTACTAACCCCTCTTTTGTGTCTTTTTCCTTTTTTGTTTTCACACCCTCGTGTGCATATGTTGAGTTAGAATCCTTAGCCTAGGGGCTTATGTCCCCAACTAAGTGTCATCCTATCTCATTTTGAATCCACTGGGATCTCTTCTTCCTTCTCCTTTACCAAGAGTTTGCATTGAATCCATACTCTTGCTAAAGTGGGGGCTTAATGTATCATCTTAAAATGGAAGCACTTCCATGTTAAGAGTGTTTATCCCTCTGAGTAAGTGGTCTTGGGTCATGTCAAGCACCTTGATCAACTTTTTTCTTGGATCTGACTTGTTTTCCCTATTCTGCTTCTATCTGTCTCTGTTTTCAGTATATTTCTACATTTCCTGGCATTATGGACAGAGGTCATGAGGTTTTTGACCTCAAGGTCAAAGTTAACCTTGAGGGTCAAATTGAACCTCGACTTTGACCTAGGTCAGGGTCGACCTCAACTCTGACCTAGTGCAGAGTCTACCTCATCTTTAACCCAGGGTTCAAATTTCAAATTCCCATGATTTTTGAGTGTCGGGTTTCAAAAATATTTGTTTTCCTGCCTCCGGGTCAGCCATTTTGAGTTTTAGAATGGTAAATCCTTAAATTGCATTTAATATGGGTCCATTTCTAGGGGTTAAGGTTGATTGGGATTTAATTCCCCAATGTCGGCCTTCTCTAGAGGTTTGTACCCTAGATCACTATAAAAGGAGGCCTTCCTCTCTCATTTGATCATCCACTTTTTCATATCTCTCAAGCAAGGTCAAGCAAGCATTTTCATTAAGAATTTTCAAGGAAGCATTCAAGTCTTCTTCTCCATTCAAGATCTCCATTGAAGATCAAGGATTCAAGTATTCAAGTCTTTGAAGGGATTTGGTTCAAACATGCAAGATTCATCATTCAAACCCTAGATCTAGCCATCATGATGGTGTGATCTTCCTTCAAGATCCTTTGTTCATCTTCTAGATCCATTCATTCTTCTATCAAGGTGGATTCCAAGTATACAAGCATGGAGGTTTTGTATTTACTTTCATGGTTTTGATTTACATTTTCCATTGATGTGTTCAAAGTTTTCATATCAATACATTTGTTTACATTTTAAATACAATTGCATATCTATCGGATTGCATAGCTTCATTATTAGATCTACTTCTACTACTTGCTAGCAATCTCTTTTCAATTTCAATATTAAGGTTGATTCCAAATCGGGGTTTGACCAAGGCAAACCCCTCAAATAAACAACAAAAACCCTCTTTTCCTTGCAGGTACAGGTGCGAAACTTTGGATTTGAGCTTGGATTTGGATACCCTTTTTGATGAACTTCTGAGATCTATGAACAAAATCAAATTTGACCTTCAGAATATTAATGTAGCCTTTAACCTTTTATCGGGGTCAAAGACTACCTGCTATTAGAAAGATAAAAATTTTATGGGTTTTCTTTGTCTTGACATTTCTAGTCTGAAACAGGTTACAGAATTGCTCAAAATTACACACAGACATCAGAAATTAACATTTTCTAGATCTACCCTATTTTGAGGCTAGTATTTCCCCTTTCAATTATTTCAGATTTCAAGCACAACATTCCATTATAGGGAAATATAAGGTTTTCTTCCTCTTTCATATTCTCCATAGATCGATTTGATTGTGCATTAACCTTTTGGTTGATCAATTTGGATCTCTCCTTTGGGAATTTGGATTTAGAAGTGGATCTCATATTTCCCCCATACATAATAGAACGGAACACGATTTCCCTCTATTCAATATGTTTTATACAATGAGAATATTTTTCAAAGTAAATAAGTGACCAACACAAAAAATTAATCTTTTTCATATACTCAAAGAACATAAATATGGTTAATACATGTCATGTTATGTGTACCATCCTCACCATGGATACACTATCTCAAGAAGTTGCAAGAATGAAAGAAGAAAAATTCAATGAGTAGGGAAAATCAATAATTTAAAAACAAATATAATCATGAAAGTGCCCAAAGTTATTTACTAAAAAGGTAGAAGGTGTACGTTGAGAAGTGTTAAGTGAAAACTACTATCGCTTTCACTATGTTACAAATAAAACTAAAGGGCTTCAACCAAGTAGAAATGTGAAAGAATTTGACCAAGTAGGAAACTATAAGGAATTTTAACTCAATCAATAAGGTACTAAAGAACTTATTGCACAATATTATTATTGATGCCTCTTCATGAGTTTTATTTTAGTAAGGGAGCTATGGAATCATCATTTTTCTATAATTACATATAGCTCCACCATCATATCAAGATAGAGAATACTTTCGTGGAGGCATTTTCATGCTATCTACAAAGTTGCAAGATGATTGGATGTAAGATATGCATGTTTTATAATAAGGTTGTAAGATGTGTAAGAGGTATAAGATGAGGTATTTACTATTCCAATTTTGCATGACCATGACTATAGGACCATTGGAATTTTTGTTATGGCTCATATTTTTGGGCCATAATTTTAGGAAGGTATCTATGGTTTATTGTGTCATATTTTCCTATGTATTGGAGGCATAAGATAGTGGATTCATATGGTCTTTTGCAAGTACACTTATGTTATCACTTTACCATCCGATTGGAAGCATACATAAGTTGTATTAATGCACTTCTTCCTTTTGGGATATTAAAAGATTAAATTTCTCTAATGGTGGAGTTTTTAATATGGTTTTTTATATGTACATTTGAAGTTAAATGTATAATTTTGATTTTTTATAATTCTACTTGGTTATCCATTGGTTCATTATTAAATTATTATCTTAAATTATTTATTATAATAAATAAATACCTTTTTATTAATCTTATCATGTTTTTTATATTTCAATATTTGGTATTAGATATTTGACTTGATTTAGAAGTGGACATCTTTCTTGTATTATTTTGGGTATTTTGTAGTTATAGTGGAAGTATTTGTTTAGCTAATTGTATACACTTAAAAATGACTTGATGAATTAATTAAATATTTATTATTTAATTAATATTTATTTTCTCTATTATTAAATAAATTATTCAATTTATTTAATATATTCACTATATCCTATTCTTCTTATCCTAAGTCTTTTAAATTAATCTTATTAAATTGATTTAATTAATTAACCAATTGCACAATCACTACTATGACTAAGTCCCCTAATCCACCTCATAAGACCTAGTCACTTGACACATCACCTTGGCTAAACTAATTAATTTTTATTAATTATTAATAGGTCATTTATCCTCACACACACATGTCCTATTTTTAAGGGCTATGTGGCCTCATAAGACTTGGTCTCATGACCACATGTCTTCCCCTACACTAAGTCAAGAAATAATCCCTATTCCTAAGGAGCTTCTCAAGCCACCTCAAGGAGTCAAAGATGACTCATGGGACACTTGTACCAAGAGTCCTCATGGAGAAAAGGTCTTTCCCCCTTCTTCTCCATGGTCTTTGTGAGACACTTGACATGTGTCTTTCCCTTCCACCTTCTTCTCTTCTTTGTCAATGTAGGAGGAACATCCTCCCTATTATTCCTCTCACATTCCAACTACATCCCCTTTTCTCTCAACCCCTTCAACCAAGTCAATTGCAGCCCTAGGATCTTCCACCTTTCAATCTCCACCATAGGATTGTGCCACCTAGGCTTGAGTCCTCCAAAAACCTATAAAAGGAGCCTTATTCTTCCTTTGAGAGCCTAATCAAATTAATAATCTTCAAGCATTCAAGCATTCAAACATTCTATCATCCAAGAAATCAAGTAATCAAGCATATTTTGAGCCATTTGCATTTCATTCCATCATTTGCATAATCAAGGTTTTAGGCTATTTTGCATACAAATCATCCAATCTCCACACTTTGAGAGAATCTTGGACAAAGGAGCTTCATTTGGAAATCTGAGAGCTCAACACATCTAAGAAATCAAGGCTAGGAGGGCAATGGAGAAAATTTACATGGGTAAGTGAAGGTAAAAGCATTTGTTTTGATTTCATTTAATCCTTTTGTAATCTTCATTGTGTTTGCATTAGATTGATTTAATAACTTAGATTAGTTAATATTTTATTTCTAGTAGTTAGATATCTAAATTGCATACATTTTTGGCACCCACCATGGGGATTCCCATGAAATTTAACATTCTATTTTTGAGTTTTCCGTGTGCAGAATTCTACAAGTTTTTCCTGTCCATTTATTCACAATTCCTGTGCATATATCGATAGTACCTGCGCATTCATTCTTCTCACCATTAATCATTCCCCTTTTCTATCTTTTTCTTTCATCTTGCACACCTATCACCACTTCTAGCGCTTACATATTCACCCATTGCGCTTTTGCTACAACTGTGCATTCATTTCATCTCACTGTGCATCCACTCATTGGTTCAGCACATTTATACTTTCTACGCTTTTACATACTGTTCTTGCGCATTAATTCTTTGTTTTTGTGCATTTGTTATTTTAGTTGCAAAATTTCATTTTTTGATTATTTTTGTTTTTATCTAACCGTCTTAACCATTTTCTATTCATCATTGTAGACATTTAGGCTATTTTACAGGATGATTTTGAAGACCCCTTTTGAGATTACTCACTATTTGTTTGCAAGTTCCTTAGAAGATAAACAAGGGATTTTCAAAATAAACTATAACCTCGTTTGGGCTTAAAATAAGACATGCTTTTTAGTTTCATGTGTCTTCTTTAGTTTAGAAAATCTATTTTATGTGTTTTTCTTTCATAGCACTTTTTGTAATCCCAAAATTATAACAATGTATCCTCTCCCCTTGCCATTCATGGATCTTGGGTGTAAGAGAAATTATTATAATTTTTAAAGGGTGGTCTTTGGTGGGAAAAGAGGTACTCACCCCAAGGAACGACCCAATTGATAACAAGCTAAAACCAAGCCCTTCCAAATGGGTATATAAAAAATGTCATTGTGATTAGTCTCACAGTGGATAGGTGTGAATTTGTTGTGGAAACCAAAATCTCCTCTAGTACCCACGTGGTGCGCTAAAGTCCCTACTTTGCTAAGGTGAAAATATTGCTTTGGAAGGATTGGGAGACTCCCTTAATTAGGAATATAGCTTGATGAAAACCACCTGAACAGATGACCTTACTAAAAAACACTATGTAGTTTTCCAAAAACTTTCTATTTGCTGACTCAAGGGGTCACCCAAGCCCATGAAGATACCCCACATTTCTCACGATCCATATTAGAGATAACAGTTCTTTGGGAAGTAATGACCCATTGAATTCATAACTTGGTGTGCTAGAGAAGTGAGTGCACTATAAGGAGGAGCTCGTGCCTCCAAGTTCCTAGGCTATCTGTTGTGGATTTGTGTGGCTGGATTTTATCCAAGTGGGGATTCAGTGAATACTATCCTTTTCAACCTTAGGAATTGTAAGTGTATTTGTGCATTCATATTAGATCAAATTAGAATTAAATCATTTATGTTTTGCATGTGTGTCTATGCATTTTCTTTTTGCCAAAAATCATTAGAAAACCAAAATTTTCCAACAAATTTCAAGTGAAACTATTAGAAAACTAGAGTTGCGCATCCATCACTTGATGTTGCACATTTGTTCAACTTTACTGTGCATTTGTCACTATCAGTACACATCAATTACATTTTGTTGTGCATTTATCTAAATCTATTGTGCATACACATAACTGTTCTGCGCATTTTTTTTTGCACATTCATCATAGAGAGCCTTTGTACAGACATTAGGATTCTCATAATTGCTTTTTTAGAAACCCATTTTTGTCTTGTTCATGATTCTGGAAACACATCTAACCCACACAACATTCTGATATCTTATTTGACCATTTTCCTCAAAATTTTATCATCATTTCATTCATCCAAGACCAAAAATTCACCATTTAGTGTTGGAGTATTACCTTGACTATCAGATTTGATCTTTGTGAGTTTTCATATTAGGATTTATCGTCCTTCACCAAGAACTTACCTAGATTATTATCTCTTGATTTTTCTTTGTTACATCATTGTGAGATCCATTCCTCCTATAGACTTAGATTATCAAGTTTTTACACTTATCTCAACACTTTTAGGTTATTTTCTACATCTATCTGATCAACACATATAATTATAGAAACACATATGATTTTGGAAACACATTTAACCCACACAACATTCTGATATCTTATTTGACCATTTTCCTCAAAATCTCATCATCATTTCATTCATCCAAGACCAAAAAATCACCATTTAGTGTTAAAGTATTACCTTGACTATCAGATTTGATATTTGTGAGTTGTCATATCAAGATTTATCATCCTTCACCAAGAACTTACCTAGATTACTATCTCTTGATTTTTCTTTGTCACATCATAGTGAGATCCATACCTCCTATAGACTTAGATTATCAAGTTTTTATACTTATCTCAACACTTTTAGGTTCTTTTCTACATCTATCCAATCAAAACATATCCATTTGATTCATCAAAACCTTCATCCCATAATCATCTTTCACCTTTTTATGGTTCAAACTCAATCTCAGAAACTCAAACAACTAGTAAATCCAGAATCTGTAGACACAATGACAGGAGGTAGTAGTGATGAGAACCCTTGGTCCAAATTTTCTAGCAAGAATAAACTTGATGAAGAACAACAGATGATGAATAGAGAGTCCATGAAAGATCCTAGATTCTACAAGGTCATGGAAAGACTCTTAGACTTAGACAAAGAAAGATATTTCCTCATGCTTGCTCAATAAGGAGCCAAATTGCTAACTGATTTTGATGTCTCTAATAAAAAATAACCATATATGACTACTAATCAAGAAATCCCTAGTGATTTCCAAGAGACACATGCTCATGGAGCCATGGAAGACAAACAAGATAGTTCTTCCCATAACACTAAAGGATCTACATTATCTTTGGACCCTGTTTTACAACAAATCTAGATGCTTCAACAATAAATCCATGACATTCAAAATGGATCATCAACCAAGAAATATTCCTTAGATGATATATGTCCTTATCCTTTTGATAAACATTTAGCAATGATTCCATTCCCTCCTCATTTTGAGATACCTAGATTTGACAAATACAAAGGGAATTCAGATCCACAAGACCACATTCATGAGTTTTGTGCTGCTTATATTGAAGTCACTCACAATGACACTTATCTTATGTGACTATTTCCATCTAGTTTAGGAGGACAAGCCATGGAATGGTTCTCCAAACTACCTTCAGGCATCAAATATTTCAATGAACTTATTGACAAGTTTGTGACTCATTATTCATATAACATCAAACATGAAGTCACTATGCTTGATCTTTGCAATGTACAACAAAAGAATGGAGAACCTTTCCTTACTTTTTTGCAAAGATGGCGTCAATTATTTACCAAGTTTCCACGAACAATTCCTAAACAAGAAAAGATGGATATCTTTGTGCATAACCTTACACAAGAAATGAGTTATAGGTTGCAATTGCAATGTCCTCCTAATTTTAACAAAATCATTGAAAATGGAGTCAAAATTGAGGAAGCTATGGTTAGAAAAGGTGAGATTAAGCTTTACTCCAAGGACAATGTTGGATCTTCAAATTCAAATCCCAACAACAACAATAATGACAAGTCCAAATTTTGGAATAAAAACAAAAACATTGTCAATGATGGGATTGTTGATAACCGACATGTTAAACCAACACAACCTCTTCTAAATCTCACAAGTGAAGCCAATGCTACTCAGCCTACTCAAAGAAATCAAAAAACACATAATACCAACAATAAATCATCTAATTCATGACTACCTTTTATGCCATGCAGAAGAACTTTTACTCCTTCAGGTGAATCTCTTGAATCTGCATTAAGGAAGTTGATCACAAAGAAACTCATTGTGCTTCTTGAAATCAGATATTTTGAACCTAGGGTGAAACCTTCTTGGTGGAATGATAATGACTATTGCGAATTCCATAGAGGGAAAGGTCACAAAACCAATGATTGTCAAAGACTTAAACATGTGATACAAGACTTGATAAAAAGTGGTGAAATAAGTGTTGATGGACATACCTCAAATGAGTCACATACGACTTATAAAGATCCACTTCCCAAACATGAGAAAGGAATTTCCTCCAATGCTAAGGGTGATAATCGATCCAACTAAAATACCATGTTCTATAAGTATGTTAACCACATTTTTGAATGTCGTCCTTCTCACTATTATGCCAATGTGATCACTATCAAAGAAAAGTCTGAGAGTCAACTAGTTAATGTCACTACTCGAGCCCAATCCAATGTTACTCTACAAGGTGTTTCATCCAAACCTACCACCTCACAAAAAAAGTATGTCTATGTTCCAAAGTATGCACCAAATATTTCCAATCAATACAATCTTTTGGATAAATTGAATAAAACACCGACCCAAATATCTATACTATAGCTTTTGCATCTGTCACCGTCTCATAAGGATATTCTTGAGAAATCTCTCCTGGAAACTCATGTCCCCACAAATATAGATCAAGCCTAATTCCAAGCTATGATGGGACATTTGACAACTCCACATTACCTATCTTTTACTGAGCATGATGATCTAGCCATTAATCAACCACATAATGCTCCATGTACTCCATATAGAATTCCTTGTACAAAATCATAAAATCAAAAGACTACTAGTAGATGGAGGAGTTGGCTTGAATATATGCACTTTGAAACTAGTCCCTACATTGGGATTTTCTAAAAATGTTGTAGATCCAAAGAAGAAAATCAAAATCACAGCTTATGATGAGGAAGAGAGATCATCCAAGGGATTTGTGGTTCTTCCCATTAGGGTAGGTCATGTAGTCAAAGATATTCTTTATCAAGTTCTTGATATGGAACTTGCATATAATATTCTTTTGGGGAGACCTTGGATTCATTCTATGCCAGCTATGCCCTTGACTAATCATCAATGTTTGAAATTTTCCCACAATGGTCAAGAAATAACTATCAAGGGAGATCCAAATCCTTTTCAATATTGCAACACTATAAAGACAACACCTAAATCTTTGGTACCTTATAATCATGCTGGATTTTCTACAAAAATACCCATTGATCCAAGTAATGCAGCATCAACATCTAAATCCAATGGGATCAAAATTTACATAAAAGAACAAAGTATGGGAGAATACACTTTGGGTCAAACCTTTTGTATCGTATAATTACTCATATCTCCTAAATCATATGGAAAATCCTTGATTATCAAACAACAATCAAAAGCTCCTACTGTGCCTATTTATGACACATTTATAAGTGGGAGCACTATATCAAAAGAAGTAGTTGAGTGTAATGCTAATCATTTTCTTAAAAAACATAAGGATGAAGAAGATGTAAAACATGAATATATATCACCTAATGTATATGGTAAATGATAAACTTTTTTACAAAAGATGGGATATCAAGGCAGTGGACCTATAGGGTTGCAAAGAGAAGGTGTTATGAGACCAATTCTGAAAAATATAAATTATCAAAGAGACACAATGGGGTTAGGATATAAAGGAGAAGGACCAAAGGAACCTAAAGGTAAAGAAAAGATTACATCTTTCAAAAAGGTATCTAAGGCTCCTGAATTAGAGTTATGAAAAGATGACAAGTATGTGGACAAAGAAAAGTAGAGGATAGCTACATAAATCATTAATAGACTTAGGGATAATCAATGAAAAGATGATGATTATGACTCTAATGATTATGAATGAGATTTATTATCTAACAATACTAAAGAAATAGGAGTTGATTTTGTCCATACCTATAGTGATGATTACCATGAGGGGGAGAGTTCAAGGACTGTATCACTAGGATTAGATCCACATAATACTACTCTTGACAATTGTGAGGAAAGTGAGGATTATTTTGCAATAGACAACTCAAATGAGAGTATGGAAATAGACCTTGCCGATACAATCATAAACCTTGACAAATTCTCTATAAATACCATTACAGCCTTTGAAATCAACCCACATGATCTGTTACCCCTTGTTCATCCTAAGCTTATAGATTGGGATTCTCCCAATAATCCAAAACTTGATGTTTTCCATAATGATGATGCAATTATCAACTATCTTGGAATCATGGATCATCTACCACCAGGGGATCATAAGTCAGGATTTCCAATAGAACTCAATGACATGACTTATTTTGGAGAGTGTGCCAATCATTTCAGTCGTAAAAATGTAAAAATAATAAATAGATCTAATGGTGAAAACCACTCAGTGGCAGAGTTAGATCTGAAAAAAGTAAGAAGAAAAGATGTATCTGAGGGTGAAAACCTCTCTGAGGTGCCTGAGGATGGAAGGATTGACATTATCCCCAATTATATGTATCGACATAAATCTACAATACTTATTGAGCCAACATTGACTCTCAACATTGGAACAAAGGAGTCCCAGCATATTCTTCGAGTAGCAGCATCCTTAACAGAGTCAGAAAGGGAAGATTTTTCACAATTATTTAAAGAAAGACAAGTAAACTTTCCCTAGTCTTATGCAGATATGCCTGGACTGGATCCTAATCTTATTATGCATCACTTGTCTATTATATTAGGAATTAAACCAGTCAAGAAGAAACTCAAAAAGATGCATCCTCACATTGCACTCATGGTGATGGTAGAATTGAAGAAGCTCCTAGATGTTGGATTCATTTGAGCCATTGATTATGCTGAGTGGATTTCCAATATTGTACCAGAATCAAAGCTAGACAAGTCTATTAGGATTTGTATAGATTTTTGAGATCTGAATAAGGCTTTTCCTAAAGATGACTTCTCATTGCCTAATATTCATATCATAGTTGATTTGACAACTGGTCATGAGATGTTGTCCCTAATGGATGGTTTTTTCAGCTATAACCAAATCAAGATTGTGCCAGAAGACCAAGAGAAGACTAATTTTACATGTCCTTGGGGTACATACTGTTGGAATGTTATGCCTTTTGGGCTCAAGAATGCTAGTGCAACTTATCAAAGGGCCATGACCATAATCTTTGATGACATGATGCATACTATAATGGAAGATTATGTTGATGATATCCTAGAAAAATCTAAAAGTAGAGATGGTCATTTAAGAGTGCTAGATAGGATATTCACCCAAATGGAAAAGTATCAGATTAGACTCAATCCAAAGAAGTGTGCATTTAGGGTTACATCAGGAAAACTACTAGGGTATATTGTCTCAGCTAAAGGTATAGAAGTTGATCCAGAAAAGGTTAAGGTAATCATGGAGATGTCTTCTCCTATAAATATTAGTCAATTAAGATCTTTACAAGGATAGTTCCAATCAATCAAAAGATTTGTTTCTCAATTAGAAGACATAAGTCATCCTTTCTAGCACTTGTTACATAAAGATATCATGTTTAAGTTGGATGGCAAGTGTGAAGAAGCCTTCATTAAGATCAAGCAATATTTGATGAACCACCTACTCTTATGTCACTGATTCAAGGCAAGCCACTCTTTCTCTATATTTCAGCTACAAAAGTCTCGCTAGGTGCTCTTTTGGCCCAAAAAGATCAAGGAAAAGAAAAGGCTATATATTACATCAGTCACACCCTCATGGGATATGAGATTAATTACTCTCTAATTGAATGAGCATGCCTAGAAGCAGTCTTTGCTTCAGAGAAGTGGCAACACTATATGTTGTCTCATTCTATTAAGCTTATTGCAAAGATCGATTCTTTAAAATATCTTTTGAGCAAGACAATATTAACATGAAGATTGGATAAGTGGGTTATGTTTCTTAGTGAATTTGATATTGAGTATGTAGATAGGAATGCTATTAAAGGATAAGTAATTGCAGATCAATTAGCTGAGGCACCATTGAGTGATGATCTTCCTATACATACAAAATTTCTAGATGCACATATTCTTGACATTATCTACACAGACATGGAAGTTGTATTTTGATGGATCATATACTCAACATGGTTCAGGAGCTGGAGTGCTACTTGTTACACCACAAGGATATACAATACCCAAGTCTTATAAGTTTCTCTTTCCTTGTACAAATAATGTAGATGAGTACGAAGCTTTGATAATCAGGTTGAAGATGGCTTTGCAATGGAAGGTCACTGAATTGGATCTCTATGGGGATTCTCAGTTGATTATTAATCAAGTGACTGATGAATATTAGACTAAGGATGACAAGTTATTTTTGTATAAATGTATGGTGGATGAATTTAAGTAATATTTTTCAATAATCACCTTTGAGAAAATTCTAAGATATGATAACAAGGTTGTAGACGCTATGGCTATAATTGATTCTCTATTTGATATGCAAGATACAAAAGCCCATTTTGAGTTCTTAGTGGAATCATTGACTTATCCCACGTACAATGATCCTAATACAAGTATCATATGTCACATTATCAGAAAAGAATCCCCAAATTATGGAAAGATATATTCTTACCTTAAAGACAATATCATTCCACTCAAAATATCTAGAAACCAAAAATGTACCTTTCTCTACCAAGCCTGCCACTATATCCTAATATGTGACACCTTGTATCAGAGAGGTCTTGATGGTACTCTCTTACAATGTCTTGAACACGATGATGCTCAAACTACCTTATGAGATGTCCATGAGGGTATTTGTGGGACACATTCGAGTGGTCCTTCCTTGGCTAAGAAGCTCATGCATATGAGTTAATATTGGTCTAATATGGAGATAGATTCCTTTCACTTTTCTAGGAAATGCAAGAAATGTCAGATCCATGGGAATCTTATTCATGCACTAGCACAGGAGCTCCATCCTTTTACAACTATATTTTCATTCAGTCAGTGGGGACTCGACCTCATAGGTGTAATTCACCCCCATCTTCAAATGACCTTAATTTTATTATCACTACAACTAAGTATTTTACCAAATGGAATGAATTCATTCCACTGATCACTACCACTGGCAAACAAATATCCATGTTTATCCTCAATTATATCATTTGCAGATATGGTATCCCTATGCATCTTATTACTGTTCATGGGAAGAAATTCCAAAATTAGGAAATGGATGAATTATGTGAGAAATTCAACATCACACATCACTATTCCACCATTTACTATCCCCATGGCAATTACCAAGCTGAGGCATCTAATAAAACTATTGTCAAGATCCTTCAAAAGATTGTCAATGATGTTGGTCATGACTGGCATATCCAATTGAATCCCACCTTATGGGATTATTGCACTTCTATCTGAACTCCCACTAGAGCCACACCGTATTCCCTTGTCTATGGTTCTGAAGCTGTACCACTCCTCGAGGTTGAGTTACCTTCTCTTCATGTATCCCTAAAAGACTTAATTCTAGATGAAGAGTATAGAGTTGCATGACTAACTGAATTAGAATTGCAAGATGAGTGCCGCAAAAAGGCCTTTAATAATTTGAAGGTATATCAATAGAGGATGTCTCGTCAATATAATAGTGAATTGAAACCCATATATTTTTAGGTGGGTGATCTAGTCCTTTGTGAGAATCCCAAAAATTAGTAGCATCATGAGAAGAAGGGCAAGTTTGAACTCAACTGGTTGGGTCCTTTTGTGATTACAACAGTCTATGGCTTAGGGGCTTATCAGTTATCTACATCTAAGGGTGATCTCTTGGATGAGCCTCTTAATAGTATGCACCTCATGAAGTTCTATGATTAAAATCCCAATGCAAGGGGTCTATATATAAATAAAACACAAAAACAAAATACAAAAAAAAAAAATCACAAAGAAAATTGCAATAAAAACATGTGGTGAAAACCTGGAAACAGACACCATTTGTGACAAGTTAGCTCCTCTCTCTATTAGGATTCTTCTAGCATGTCATCCAATGTATATACCCATAATAAAATGGTTACTCAGTCACCATTCACTCCATGTATATATCCATAATAAAATGGTCAATCCATAACATCCTATCCATTGTATAAATCCATAATAAAACCCCATCATAGCTTGGTCTACTATCTTGGTTTTCATCCTAGTCTTGTGTGTCTTTCTCCACCCATAATAAGTCAGTCCATCACCTAGCTGGGGGCATGTCCTCAACCTAGTTTAGGAAGTGGATCTATGATAGTCACGACTCCTAGAGGACAAAATGAAGTACTTTTTTGAGACAAGAAAACACAATCAAATGTTCTTACATAATGACATCCTCATCATGACTCATAATATGTGATCTATCTTTCAAAATGTGACCGCTTATCTATACATTTGAAACAACTACACATCAACCAAATTGATCAATAAACCTAACACTATCTTTTGGCAAAGAAATGTATATTCATGGCAGGCATGTTAGAATGATTGTTATAGATTATGCATTCATATATAGATTTCATTGTTATCATGGTTCCTATGCTATTCAGAGATATCCTTGACATGAGTTTTGAAATTCCCATATGTCATTGATTAGAATAGCTAGGATGGGGCATGATATTTTTCCTCGATTTCTATTTGTGGGATATTTTCTAATGAAGTCAAAGGAACAAGTTATTGGGGTGTCTATACATAAGTTCCTTCATCAGTTTACTAAGCATTGAAACATACAATTCATGTTGTTATGTGAATTCTATTAATGGTGATACACCACACATACCTCGACTCCAAATATTTGTTCCCAAATGGAGGGGGAAATATTCCTTGTCTGTTATGAAAATAAAACTCAGGTCATTGATGAGACAAATTAATGTCTCAATTTTGTTATAATCTTCATAATTTTTTGACACTCTTTATGCTTTGATAGACATTTCCAAAATATTTGACTTATACCTATGTGAACTTATGCTAAGTACAACTAAAGCCACAAAGTCTATGGGTAACTAAGAATGACATGTTTTGCTGACTATTATAAATATAATGCACTACTTCATATAGTTATTTTAAGCTATGTTTTAACATTTGAGTAGGAGTTGAAATGTTGACTTGGATATATATATGTACACCAAATGATACTAACCTTTCAGGTAAATGAGGAGAAGTACAAAGAGTGGTGCAACCACATTAAACAAGGAGTGTTAGAAGACCAGCCATGGCAGAAGAATCTAGTACGGTTCTAAAGGATATGCTACTACTAAGAAGGAGTTGTTCCAGAGAATATAAGAAATAAGTCCTACTATATTTCCTCAGAGTTGTTATTCTATTATCTAGAGTAATTGTAATATGTCATGGTTGTTTTACCACCTCCTTATTTGGTGAGGTTTTATTAGACTTTTCTATTATGTTTTCAATAAGCGTTAATCTTCTTTATAAAGGGGTTTGATCGAATTAGTTAGGTAATGAGAAAATATAGAATGATGTATTCAGTACAACAGAAGTTGCTCTTTTTTGTTCTTCATGAGTTGTTCAATTGTTATGTAACCAGTTAAGAAGAATTTAATGGAAGAGTGATTTTGGATTATTTTTTGTATTAGTAGTTAGTAGAAACCAACCAAGGGGGCCCACTTGGGAGGTGGATTAGATTAAGTTAGAGTAGATTTTCTTTCTACATTTTCCCTACTTTCAAGTAGAGTTATTGTTTTACTCCTGCAACATTAGTACTGTGAATGTTCCTACAACACTTGCAGAGATAGACATAGTGAATGTTTTGGGCTATTAGACAGGCTTAGATTCATTTCACAAGCTTTATGTCATAATTACATTAAGTAGTTGAGTGTGTTTACTTTCCTGCAAAAATAGCATAGATTCATTTCATGCATTTTATCTTCCTCCAACATAGGTGTTATGACTCTTAGAGGAACTTAGTGCACAAACTGTGTTGTCCCATTTCAAGTCTACATCCCTAGGTTGACAATCTAAATGCATTTCATGATGGGAAAAGTAATCCTTAGCATAGATGTATTATTCCTAATAGATACAATGGCATGATTATTATTACCTATTGTGAGATTGTTCATTTTTGGCGTCGTTGTCAGGGATGGTGTCGAACTAGGAACCTTAATGAGTCATTTATTTTTCAAATTATTTTCTTGTTTTTTAGTCAATACAGAGTAGTTGTGAGCTTGCTTCACAAGTTATAACCTTACTTGCATGTATCAAAGAAGGCAAGATGTTCATGGTATATTTCTTCCAAAAGAACTTGTTAAACTAAAAGAAGAATTTTAAGAACTTGAGTTACCATTTCTCGACACAAGTCCTAAGTTTTCTACATCATCTTCAACAGAAGAAGACACTCATGAAACATTTGACCTCCATCCTTTTTGTGAAAATATTAGCCAATTTCCACAATAATCCCAATCCAGGACCACCTTTTGTACAAAACCCTCTAGTTAATAATACTTTTCAGCCATAGTTTCAATATCCAACACCTCCAGTAATGGCAGCTCCTACATTTCCATTTCCTATTCCAAGTCTTATCAACAATCCTAACCTCAAGAATATACCTACTTCATCACTACCAAATTTCTATGGGCTCATCATAGAGGATTCTGACACCTTTTTGTTCAAGTTTGACATACTATGTCAAATTTTTTACTATAATATTGGGAGCCATAAGCTTAAGTTGTTTCTAGCAACACTAAAGGAGTTAGCTCTCAGATGGTTGATGGGCTTAGGATAAAATGCAGTAGAAAATTAGGATGGGATGAGAGATTTATTTCTAAGGAAGTATAATGAATATTGCAAGGGGAGTGATTCAAAAGGAGATGACATTTTTTGAATGTCACAAAGGGAAGATGAGACATTAGAGGACTACATATCATGCTTCTTATGTAACTTACAAAAGAACCCTCAACATGCATTGTAGGAGGATTCACACAAGCTGATTTTTCTAAGAGGACCTCATGGATGGAGGAGATATATCTCAATCTTCTTAGAATGACCTTTAGAAGATTTATCTAAACTATTCTAGAGTAGAAATGAAGAAAGGAAGGGAATTTCTCTCAACAGTGGCTAAAGGAAGTGGCTCTGGTATCTCAAAGATGGAGATTTCAAACCTGTCATCAGACTTCAAGAAAGACATCATAAATGATGTCGCTACACACCTCAACATGATGATTGCCAAGAAGAAGAATGCAGACACAGAGGCACATATAGCTGAATACTATCCCCATTGCCACAAACAAAAGAAGGTTGTCAGTGAAAATTGGTCGCAAACCTAGAGAATCAACATCTTCCAACTAAATACTTAAAGATAGAAGGAGAGGATGAGAAAGTATTCTTTGTTGCTCAAGGTCAGCCATGGGCCATGAGACAAGGTATGCCTCAAGACCCATTACAAATTTCAAATCCTTATAATAGTTAGTGGCAAAATCAGAATGTCCAAATTCCTCCACAGTATAATCAACCCACTTGGAATAATGCTTGGCCAAATAATCAACAAAATCAATGGTATCCTCCACAACAACCCCAATGGCCATAATTTCCAAACCAATGGAAACAACCACAAGGGAATTGGTAGCCCACTAACCAGTGGAGAGGATCTCAACAATGGCCTAATACAAATCTTGGATATCCACCTTTACCACCTCCAATGAATACACCTGCAAATATAGGTCCTCAAAAGAAAACACAGTTACCTCCTCAACCACAACCGAATCCCAACAATCAACAACCACAATAGAAAATGTATGCTACTGATTCTCAATAGTACCCTACCTATGCACTTAACATAGCAGATATACATTTAAGATTAGGTACTACCTTGCCTACACTTGAACCACCTCTTATCACTGAAGTGCCAGACCTTCCTGTAGCATCAGTACTGATTTCAGAGAATGCTTTGCCAAATATTGTAGCCCTAGAAAATGTTTCCAATTCAGCTAATGCTCATACATCAGTTAAACCACCTTTTCCTTAGAGGCTTAGCATGGACAAGCCCATACTAAAAGAAGACCAACCATTTGATATCATTGACCAGCTAAAGAACATGCATGTCAAGATTCCCCTATTTCAAGCAATAAAGGATGTCCTAGTTTATGGAAAATGAATAAAAGAAGCTTGTCTTAAGAAGCCTGGAAGAAAGAAAAAGGATCCTACAATAGTTCATGTTATAAGACAATTGGCTGATATCATGTTAGGAAAATTGGTAATACTAAAGTATTCAGACCCAGGGAGTCTAATTGTGAACATTGTCATTAATGGCCAGTTTGTCAAAAATGCATTAATAGACTTAGGTGTTTCCATTAATATGATGACTAAGGATAGTATGAATAAACTGAGCATTGAAGGGTTGAGAGCTACTCCAACAATATTGTAATTAGTAAACAGCTCTACTGTCAACCCTGATGGAATGATATAAGATATAATATTTGCCTTAAATTCTTGGGATTACCCTATTGATTTCATGATTTTATCACCAAAGGTCAATCTTGTTGGTTACCATGTTATCCTAGGACATCCATGGTTAGCAATAGCTGATGCAAACATTAGTTATAGATCAAGGAACATGACAATTTTATATGGGCAAGCCACTAAGAAACTAGCATTGTATTCTCCAGCTCAACCGTAGCCAGATTTAAGTACACCTATATGGCCAAATTTAGGAGATGGGGAAGAAGAACTAAATTCTGTGGTTTAGCTCATGATGTTACATAGACAATCTTTTCTAAAGCTGCAAGAAGAAGATGAAGTCATTCGGAGAATTCTTAATAATGACTGTGTTGTAATCAAAGATATATCTGAGAGTTTTGTGTTAGAATTAACTACATATGAAGACAATTTTGAGAACTGTGTATTACCTTCAGAACCCAATATTATCCATTAGTTGTTACTGAGTGAAGTAAAAATAATTCCTATTCTTGAAGTGTCCATGTTTGACCTTACAACTATTGTTGAGCTTGCTAAGGGTCATAATCTCCATGTGAATAATAAGTTGCATTCACAACAGAAGGAGCAACTAACCAAACTATTGCAAACACATGAAAAAGCCTTTGCATGGGATTATGGGGACATGAAAGGATTAAGCCCTACACTATGTACTCATAGGATTTATATCAATGAAGGAATCCTACCACTCCATTAACCACAAAGGAGGATAAACCCAGCATTAAGGGAGATAGTTAGAATAGAATTACAAAAGTTATTAAATGTTGGCTTTATATATCCTATATTTGATAGTAAATGGGTATCACCTTTGGTTATAGTGACCAAAAAGGGGGGTAAATGGAGAATCTATGTGTATTATAGGGATTTAAACAAAGCTACCAAGAAAGATCACTTCCCATTACCATTCATTGACCAAGTACTTGATACTTTAGCCGGTAAGAAGTAATTTTCCTTTCTTGATGGATATAGTGGATACAATTAGATAACTATTGCTCCAGAAGACCAGAAGAAGAATACATTCACATGTCCATGGGGGACATATGCATATTTAGATCTACCTTTTTGGTTGTGCAATGCTCTAGCAACATTCCAGAGGGTTTTAATTAGTATTTTTGCTGACATATCACATGATTGTATGGAGATATATATGGATGACTTTACAATATTTGGAGTGAAATTTGAAGAGGCTTTGAAGAATATTGAAAAGGTGCTAATCTGATGTAAGGAACATAATCTATCCCTTAATAGGGAGAAATGATTTATGATGATGTAGGAAGGAGTAGTACTTGGGCAATTTATTTCAGCAGCAGGAATTCAAGTGGATCCAGCTAAAGTTAAGGTAATACTCACATTACCTACCCCTACTAAGAAAAAAGATGTAAGATCTTTCTTAGGACATGTTGGATACTATAGACACTTTATTCAAAATTTTAGTCAAAGTGCTAGTCCTCTGTACACATTTCTTACAAAAGAAGCTGAATTTATATGGACACAAGCATGTGATGAGTCATTCCTACAGCTAAAGAAACTTCTAACAATTGCACCAGTCCTCAAAGGACCGGATTGGTCTATTCCATTCCACATCCATATAGATGCATTAGATTATGCCATAGGTGTTGTACTAGGACAAAAGCCTACTAACCTTGAGAATGCAATTTACTATATCAGTAAAAGCCTCCATGGCCCTGAATTAAACTACATAGTTACTGAAAATGAACTCCTAGCTTTAGTTTATGCAATGAACAAATTCTGACATTATGTCACAGGCTATCCCATTTTTGTTCACACTGATCACTCAGCAATAAAATATCTGATGAACAAACCTTCTATAATAGGCAGACTGGCAAGATGGCTTTTACTATTGTAAGAATTTGATATAAAAATTGTTGATAAGCTAGGGAAGGCAAATGTAGTTGCTAACTACTTGTCTAGACTTCAAAATGCTGATGAAGACACCACTCAAGTTGAAGATACATTTCCTGATGAACACTTGTTCCACATAGCAATCAAGAACCCATGGTATGCTAACATAGACAATTAGCTTGCAGAAAATAAGATGCCCCCACATTTTTCTCAGAAGGACAGGAAAAAGCTTGCAGATAAAAGCTTTCAATTTTCATAGATAGATAACAATCTATTTTATACTAGTCCAGATCAGATCATGAGGAGGTGTGTGAGAGAAGATGAAATATTTGATATACACCATGCTTGTCATGATGAGCCATGTGGAGGTCACTTTTTTAGCAAAGAGAACATCCCTGAAAATCTTAACAATAGGATATTATTGGCCAACATTACACAAAGATGCATCCAGTTATACAAAAAAATGTGATAAATGTCAAAGGATGGGTCGTCCAACAAAATCAGATGAGATGCCACTTAATCCATAAGTGGTGATGACACCCTTTGATAAATGGGGTATGGACTTCATAGGACCAATTGATTCTCCATCAAATGGAAAATCTTACATCCTAGTATGCATGGATTATTTGACAAAGTGGGTGGAAGTGAAAGCAATGCAGAATGCCAGAGATCAAAAAGTAGCCAAATTCTTGTATGAGGACATTTTTAACTCATTATGGAGTCCCAAGAGAATTATTAATAGACCAAGGAGCACAATTCACTTCAAATTTGATCAGTGAGCTAATGAAGGAGTATAGAATAAGGCATCAAAATTCTAGCCCTTACCATCCGCAGGAGAATGGACAGGAAGAGGTCACAAATAGAGAGATAGAGGGAAATATTAACAAAGACAGTGCAATTGCATCGTAGGGATTGGAGCAACTGGTTAACTAAAGTAGTTTGGGCCTTATTGTACAACATGGAAGACCACAACAAGGATCACATGATTTGAATTGGTGTATGGAAAGGCAGCAATATTGCCCATAGAATTTAAACACAAAATATTGTGCACAACTCTGGAGTTGAACATCAATCTTTCTATAGCACAAGCAAAATGCCTACTCCACCTCAATTCCTTAGATGAAATGTGAAAGTCAGCATTGGAGAGAACAGAGCTAATACAGAACCAAAGGAATAGGTGGCATGATTCACATATCAAGAATAAGCACTTTCAAGTGGGTGATTGGGATTCTATTGTATAATTCTTGATTCAAGGAAATTTTAGGAAAGATGCAGATCAGATGGCTAGGACCATATGAAATTCATATATCTTTGATAATGGAGCCATCCAACTGATCACAGTTGATCTAGTCCAATTTAAACTACTTGTCAATAGACACTGCCTATGCCTGTATCACATGCCTCAAACCAAGGAAAAATTCTTGCAGTAGTTCAGCATGCAAACTTTAACAACACCTCAGGAAATAGTTCCTGTAACAGAAGGTGAAAGCCTTCCTCCTGCAACCTCACCATAACATGCCTTCAAAAAACCCATAATAAAACTTCATTTTAATATGAGGTATACTTATTCATTCACTTTTCTCTCTTCTTCTCACCAACTCATCTCATTTCTCTTTCTACCACCTACTCAAATACCACGTCACCCATAATTTCTATTTTAATGCTTTCAATAAATACCATGTTAGCACTCTTATGTGGCCACCAAAATTGACTCTCATCAGCTTGCATTCATGTGTACGGTAACTAATCACCAGGTACAACTTTTTATCTCCTCACTCACTTTTAGCACATAGGTTTGAATAATTATATCTAGTACTGCATTAAATGTATGATATAGGCATTATGCTAGTTTCCCATTCCTGTGCAAAATTTTTCAAGTGAGAACACTTGTTAATATTTAGTAGGGGTAGGGGAAGTGTAATAAATTCCAAGTGTTATTCCTAGGCCACCCTAGTCACATCCTTGTCACATCAATGTTGTATTTAGGTTGCATTCTATTAATTCTTTTAATCCTATACATTTGTCATACTTTCAAATTTTGATTTTTTTAAGCTTGATATGACTGGAAAAGGACCAGTAATTAAATTGCGAGATAACTCACACTTAAATTTATGATGTCCTCTATAATCAATGTCATTATTATTATTCATGTCAAGCATAACTAAGGTAATGTAAGTGAAAAAATTAGTATTTTCAAGAATTGCAAATGCATTTAAGGAATAAGGTGTTTGCACTAGAGTGTACAAAGACCAAAATTTAGTAGTAAATTGGAGAGCAGCAAATTGAAAATTGGGCATTACTAAGATGGGTGGACAGCTACAGAGGTATGAACCAGTTCACCATGGTATTTTACTGGCAGATGTTGAAGTAGTTCACAGATTTAATGCATGTGGCTAGCTGGGGTATTTTCTCTAGTTGACAAATTTAATGAGGTTGCAACAAATTTGATGGGCACTTTTGAAGAGGGAAAAGAAACTATGTAGGGTTTAACAGTTGTTACTACTAAGGAAAGAATTGTAGAGGTCACCAGATTACCAGTCATTGGAGAGCACTATTCTAACAAGCATGATGCCAGGTCATCTCAAGCTCAATTCTCCCAACCGAGTGATCCTCCACTTGAAATCACTAAGCAGGGATGCAAGAGATTGTCTCTTCCACCACCATTTCTAGAATTGGCTACCCATATTATCAAGTATTTATTTGTGAGGGAAGATTCTCAAACCTGCATGCCCACCATTTTAAATTGCTTAGTTGTATAAGGGCATAATCTTCAGGTCAATATTCCTAATTTTCTCTATAATATGTTAAGCATTAGTGTTAAGGAAACACAAAAGGGCAATGCAAATTCCATAAGCCACCATGCCCTAATAAAGATTTTGGTTGAAAAATCCCCTTGGGGATGTCTCTCCCATGTCCTTGGCAAAATTTGTTTAGTTTAAAGCCTTACAACCCCAAGTTAACCCTGTTTCTCAACCTCTAGGGAATAAAGTAGAGTCTTCTAGGCTGAGTGAAGAAACAACTAAAAAAGGAAAAGAACCAGAGTTGTCCCTAGAAAACAAGTCTTCTAAGCCCACTCCAGAGAGTAATATACCTACTTCTTCCACAAAGAAAGGAAAAAAGAAAGTTGAAAAAGAAATCGCTAATCTAGAAGGTAAAATTCAAAATCCTACAGTTCAAATAAATAAGGAGAAAAAGGTTGAGTCCTGTAGCAATCTATTCCTGTAGCATCTACTCCTACAACACAAAAGCCAAAAAGATCCTGCCAAACTAAAACTACAATGGTTGAAGAGGCAACTATGCATAGAAGCCCTTGCATGTGAGGACAAGTGTCTCTACCTTCCCTTGGAAATCCAAATGTTCCGAGCACCAAAACCTACTCTAGAACCCTCTGTTGAGTACATTCCTGATGACTCTTCCAAGCATGTAGAACCCCAAAATATGGAGGAATCTCAAAATGTGCAAGAACCTTATAATAGCATGCCATAGGATGATCAAGGAATGCCTAAGCCAAGCCCTGATGTAATACAAGAGAGCATTCCTATGAATGAGCCCACCTCATCTCTGTAGCACCCTGTTTATTCCAATGTCTCCATTATGCCCTACAGATCCACATGGTTCACTAAGTACTTTCAGTAAGTTTCCAAAGAAAAGAAAAAGAAAGCTTCAGTGCAAAGAATTTCCCTCACCAACAATTCAATCTGTACTCTTTAATCTACACAATCATTTTTTTTTTCAGAAGACTTGGTGGAAACAAGAAAGAGATCACATGTAGAAAGAGATATTTAATAAGGATGAGGAGATTGAAGCTCTTAAGGAGAAGATAAAGAAACAAATGGACAAAGCCCTAAAACTAGCCAATCAGGTCATAGCTAGTAGACCACCACCTAGGGTATATGCTATTTGTTTAAAAGAACAATTTTTGTTGTTTCAACTTATGATGGACAATGAAGGGTATTGATTGTGAATTCAAGTCAGCCCAAGATTTTTATGGAATATATAAAACTCTTCCCCATGGCAAAAAAATTTATTATGTGAGCTATATTTGCATAACTTTGTCATCTTACAAGAAACAAAGTGGAATCCTTTTCTCTATATAGGTGATATTCACTTAAGGCCTCTAATGTCATGGATGCATTATGAAGCCAACTATGATAGGTAGTTGAACAATTACAGGGATCTAGAAAAATTTGAACCCTTACCATTAAGGGCTGAGTCACATAAGCCTGATGTCCTTTTGAGGGATTGGCTCAATTTGACCTATGGGAAATAGAAGAATGAATAAGGGAAAAAGTCTTTGCATTGAGAGATAAGGTCTATAGAGAGTATTAGGGATTGCCCAATTTTATAGCCCAAAGAGCTCTTGCAGGGGTAAGAAGTCAGTGGAACAGATTGCTAGAGGCTTTCAAGAAAATAGAGCCACACAACCCAATTAACTTTGAATCAGTTGTACATAGAGTGACTAAATATATGCAGTTGGGGTGATAGATCAGAAGGGAATTATGGATGCCCTTATCCTTCCAACCACCTACACTCCTTTGGCCCCTATAAGACATCAATGCTACTAGATTGCATCAATTGATTGAGGAGCACTGAGGAGATTACTTTGGAACGAACAAGAGGATTTTACTACACTTTCAGGAGTGAAAGAAGGGGAAGACAACTATCAGTGATTTCAGGTCCATAGCCAAGAAATACAAAGATTGAGGACAAGTATTCTGTAGTAGGGGACAAATGATGAGACAAATAAATGTCTCAATTTTGTTATAATCTTCATACTTTGTTAACATTCTTTATGCTTTGATAGACATTTCCAAAACATTTATGACTTATACCTATGTGAACTTATGCTAAGTACAACTAAAGCCACAAGTCTATGGGTAGCTAAGAATGACATGTTTTGCTGACTATTATAAATATAATGCAGTACTTCATATAGTTATTTTAAGCCATGTTTTAA